>JAURVB010015141.1:0-25093 GCA_033002965.1 Piper betle
TCATAAATATTACTTGACTCGTCTCCGGCTCGAGTCAAGTATAATAACTAAGTCGTATTAAATCCTAAAAAAATTCATAAAAATCGGGAAAAATCCCGTAAAATCAAACAACACCACAACATTATAATGATATGCTCTATGACTAACAACCCACCCAGACTGCCCGAACGCGTCCTAACGCGGTAAACGGCCTAATACTAATTCTACGATCCACTATATATAAAAATAATAAAAAAAATGACCGGCATACTCTCATATATCTGATAACTCATTCTGTTCTGCTTTGTTCATGGCGTTATCATCATATACTTGGGTACGCATGACCCTCATAGCTCATACACGCGACTGACATCGACTCGATACACGTGTCCTGAAACTGACTCAACTCGAAAAAATAACGGTCGACCCGACCGATTCTGAATATAAAACCCTAACTCGAATCGTGGGTTTTACAGATTAAGAACTTGGCAAGGTCATCATTGATGATTGCAAGCGAATCTCAACAAAACATTTACATTTCTTCAATCCACATAATTTTCTCTTCTCCTCTCTAACCCTTTTTTCTCCAAAAACTAAAGAAGATTAGAGTCGGACATTGCTTTTATTCCTTTCAACTAACTAAGTTTACAAAATCTTGGTTTTTTCCTAAAACATGGTTGCAATTTCATATATTTTTACAGAGGAGGGACAACCCAACAAACCTCCCTTACTGACTCCATGAAATTCTATCCGGCATGAGAAGCACCATCCATGTCTGTTCCATTCCTGCAGTAAACATGTTTCTCTTTTGACACAACTTTTGTCATCATATCAAAAATATTCCTTTCAATATGAATTTTTGTTAGCTCAAGAGATTTACTTTCCAACACATCTATTACCTAGTGATATCTCACATCAATGTATTTGCTCCTTAAATGAAAACTTGAATTCTTACTCAGGTGAATTGCACTCTGGCTATCACAGTGTACAATGTATCTCTCCAGTTTAACACCAATTTCATTCAAAAATCTCTTCGACCATAACATCTCTTTACAAGCGTCTGTAGTAGCAATAAATTCGGCTTTAGTTATAGATAATGCAACACACTTTTACAACTTAGACTGCCAAGACACAGCCCCATTAGCAAAATTAACAACAAACCCAGATATTGACCTTCTTGTCTCCAAGTCACTTGCCATGTCTGCATCGGTGTAGCCAACTAAGAAAGGTTTATCACTTCCAAAACATAAACACATTTTGGATGTACCTCTCAAGTTCCTTATTATCCATTTAACTGCTTGTCAATGCTCTTTGCTCGGATTTGTTAAATGCCTATTAACCGTTCCATTGCATATGTTATATCCAGCATTGTACAAACCATACCATACATCAAACTACCAGCCATAGAAGCATAAGGAACCTTTATCATTTCCTTTATCTCTGTTTCACTTAAGTCATTTTTCTTCAAATTAAAGTGACCCCCAAGCGGAACTCCAATCGGCTTTGCATCTTTCATGTTGAATTTTTCAAGTACCTTTTCTATATACTTTTGCTATGACAACCAAAACTTTCTAGCTCCCTTGTCACACCGAATAAACATTTCCAAGATTTGCTTTGCTGATCCCAAATCCTTCATTGCAAAGGATTTATTCAAGTTCTTTAAAATTACAATCATGGCTCCATCATGTCCTACAATCAACATGTCATCCACATAAAACAACAGAATAATAAAGCCACCATCATCAAACCTCTTGATGAACACACAATGATTAGAAACAGATTTCTTGTACCCATTATTTTCCAAAAAGAATCAAACCTTTTGTACCATTGTCTAGGAGCTTGCTTCAAACCATACAAACTCTTTTTCAGTATGCATACCATCTGTTCCTTTCCTCCGACTTCAAAACCCTCTTGTTGTTCTATGTATATAGTCTCCTTAAAATCACCATGAAGAAAGGTTGTCTTCACATCTAACTGTTCAACTTCCAAATCCAAACTTGCAGCCAAAGCCAGAACAAATCTAATAGAAGACATTTTAACAATAGGAGAAAAAAATTCATCGAAATCAACACCTCTCTTCTATCTGAAGCCCTTCACCACCAACCTTGCTTTGTACCATGGTTATTTGTTATTTTCTTCATGTTTGATCCTATAGACCCATTTGTTCTTTAACACTTTCTTCCCCTTTAAAAGATCCACCAACTCATAGGTGTGATTATCATGTAAAGATTTCATCTCATCTTGCATTGCCTTCAATCACTTTTCCTTTTCAACATGAGCTTTGACCTTACTGAAATTTTTTGGTTTTCCAAATTCAGTGATTGTCACATATTCTGATGATGGATATCTTGTTGATGGAACTGGTTCACGAGATACTCTTCTCACATTAGTTGGCTGCTCTTGATCAGAATCCCATGTTCCTATCCAACACATTAACAAACTCATTAGAAATATCATGAGACATCACATCCTCACCCTCATCATCACTAGGTGGGGGAACAATTATGTCATTCTAGGCATCTTCTTCACATTGAGCTGAGGTTGAAAGTTCTTTTCCTTTCAAAGCTTTTCTGTAATTTTGTTTTAGGAACTTCTTCCTTGTCAAAGTCCTCAACTGTTTGATCCTCCTTGAAAACTACATATCTACTTCAAATAAATTTCTATTCTTAGTATCCCAAAATTTGTATCCAAACTTATCATCACCATATCCAAACTTCATGACATGTGCAAAGACCTTATAACCAAAGACTCTCAAATGAAAATAACTAACTACCCTTTCTGGTATGTCATTGTCTAGGGCATATGTAGGAGATCTATTGATCAAATAACAGGCTGTGCTCATGGCCTCACCCCAGAAGATTTTAGGCAACTTAGCTGAAGATAACATACTTCTAATCCTTTCAGAGATGGTCCTGCTTATTCTTTCAGCCATTCCATTATGTTGAGGAGTATAAGGAACCATCTTCTCATGCTTACTACAATATTTATCAAACTCAACAAAACAATATTCACCACCATTATCACTTTAAGGCATTTTAAAAGCTTACCGATTTCTCTTTCAACCAATACATGGAAATTAAAAATTCTTAAAGATGCCAAAAACACCACTTTTATTTTTCATGTCATAAGCCTATACCTTCCTAAAAGTATCATCAATAAAAGTGACAAAATAAATAGAACTCCCAAGAGATTTTACCTCCATTGGCACACACACATCTGTGTGTATCAACTGAAGAACTTTTGACTTCCTTGTACTTGTATTTATAAAGGATGTCCTACGTTGTTTCCCCACTAAACAATAGTCACAATGACTAATTGTGATGTCCTTGACCTTGGAAAGGGGATTTAGCTTCTTCAATGTTTGTAGTCCTTTCTCACTCATATGTCCCAATCGATAATGCCACAAATTAGTAGTGGAATCAAGTAAAGAGATGTTAACCTCCCCTCATACTAGACTTGTCTCAGTCTTGTACAAACTACAACACTTCCTCCCTTTAGCAATAACAAGAGAACTTTTCACAAGTTTCCACACACCTTGTGCAAATTGTGAACCAAATCCTTCATCATCAAGCACTCCAGTTGACAACAAACTCATTCTCAAATTTAGAATATGCCTGATATTTTTAAGCACCAATTTGTAACACATTTATTACGATATGCACATCTCCAAGTCCCACAATTTTGGAAGTATCATTATTTCTCATCTTCACTATACCCAAATCCAAAGGTTCATAGGTAGTAAAGAAATTTTTATTTGGAGTTGCATGGAATGATGCTCATGAGTCAACTACCCAACTAGCATCACAATTAGCCGTCAAACAATCATTCCCACAATAAGAAAGAATCACCATGTCATCATGCACAAAATTAGTATTCATTTCTCCTTGATCCTTGTCCTTATTTTTCAAGTCTTTTTTGAACTTCTAACAATTCTTCTTGAAATGACATGTCTTGTCACAATAATAACACTTTAAGTTCTTCCTAGATTTAAACCTTCCTCGGACTCTTGTCCTTACCGTTTGTGTCTCTATTTCTCGATCTACCTCTTGCCTCTTCTGACACTAATGCATGCGACCCTGAAGTTGGTAGAGATTTTCTTCTCACCTCCTCATTCAGTAAACTGCTTGTTATGATTTTTCTATCTGGAGGAGCATTGCTCAAAGAAATCACCAATGTTTCCCAACTCTTTGGAAATGTGTTGAGGAGCATGATAGTTTGTCATTCCTCATCTAAAGTCATCTTCATCCTGACAAGTTGAGTAATAATACTCTTCATTTCATTGAGATGCTCACTTATATTGCTTCCATCCTTATACCTCGAGTTCACTAATTTCCTTATCAAAAGGATCTTATTGCCAATAGTATTCCTCTCATAAACTTCTTAGAGTTTATCTCATACAGCTTTTGAAGATGTTAATTCAGAAACATGATGATACAGAACTTCATCTACCTAAGCTTTTTGACCAGTTATAGGTTCATACAAATCCTTAAAATATAAACGATCAATCATTTTTCCTTTCTAATAGTACCAATTACTCGGCCCCTTAAGTGATATTATCTTAGCATGTTCTTCATCATCCATCTTATTGAAATATAAATGAAAAACACACCAACTAGGCTCTTAAAAATTTCGTACCTAACAGACAAAAAATATTAAAAACCAAAATTTGCTAACCAAATAACTTGGCACTAATACCACTTATTGGGATTAACTAAATACAAATCCCCTATTTCAACACATAAGGATGAGAAATACTAATCAAAATAGACGCCACATTAACCCGAACAAGAAAATACCTTTCAAAATGGACAAAACTAATTTTACGTGATAAACCCCAAATTTGGGGGGGAAACCATAGGGCAAACGATAGGATCAAATTCACTATATCACAATTTTGATACAAAAAGATCTACAAGAGAACAAACTCCCCAATTCACTTTATCACAACTTTGATACAGGAGAGCACACTCCCCAATATCAATTTACTATACTTTTTACAAAATTTGTATTAACTACAAAGAAAGAAAATAGAAATTTACAGATTAAGAATTTGGCAAGGTTACCATTGACGATTATTAGTGAATCTTAACAAAACATTCACCTTTCTTCAATCTATACAATTTTTCTCCTCTAACCCTTTTTTCTCCAAAAACCAAAATCCCATAAATCAAAGAAAGGTTACTTTTATTCCTTTCAACTAACTAAATCTACAAAATCTTAGTTTTTGCTCAAAATAGGGTTACAAGTTCATGTATTTATGGAAGAAGGACAACCCAATAAGATAGGCGCCAATAGGGGAAACCTACCATCTCTATCAGGAAAAATTCATTGTCACACGTTTAAACTAAAAAGCAAGAAATTTTAATAAGGTGATTGGGTAGTTGGCAAAGTAACTAACACACTGATTGTTGATACACTATAGAAAGTAATGTCTGATCAGGTAGGCCCTTCGGAGCACAAATTACATGGGACTTGAAAATGAAGTTATATCAGAAGGAAATGCAAGGTCCCCCTAAAGAAAGCTTCGATTGTGTGATGGATTTACGGTACTCTAAATCTTGTTGATCAGGTCTCCAGGGATATTCTCGAGGCTTCATTGAAGAGGAAGAAGTTTGGCACCGGGCATCACTGATTCAACTGTTTTAATAGGAAGGTAAGGAAATAATCAGTACATAAGGGGCATTGTATTAGTACTTCAACTGGACTGGGTAGGTTTAACGATGAAGAAAGGCACTGCAGTTTGAACAGGATACCAGTTGCGAGCAGAGAACTAAAACAATAAACTTACCTGTAGAAAATTATTCCACCTGCTAATGACCATGATGTGTTCTATGGGGAAAAGAAAATTGGCCAGGTAACCTAATCAAAATATATACATATCAAATCAAAGGTATATAACATATATTTTCTTGGTTGAAGAAACAGTTCCAACTAGACACTACACTGAATCATGAAAAAAATGTAGAAACAGATCAGAGAAACACCCAAACGGGATCATTATAAAAACTAGATTTCTGAAGCAAGGTTTCATACCTACTACCAGAACGGTTAGAGTAACCACCTCCACCACCCTGTTTAAGTAAACAAGAATCCACCATAACCAAAAAGTAATTATCGAACTTACAGAAAATGAAAAAGCACTGCAATTCCAGCAATACTTACATTTTATGAAAAAGAGAAATGAACAAAAATCAAACCTGTGAACCGACATGGCCCCCATAACTATCATAATGATGTAACCCACCACGTCCACAGCTATAAATTGAACCACGGGCAAATGACCTGCTGTCTCTAACCCCATATTTAGGAGCCTCTATAATTTCTCTGTGATCATGAGGTGGAAAATATGTTACATCAGAGAATAACGAAGGCAGTGAACCTTCTCTCTCAAACACATTGGCTTTAAGTCGTGTTGCCACTTGCACAAGAGCATTCTTAGCGGATTCAATATCTCCACCAATCTGTTGAACATCAAGATGTAAGAGCGTATACTTCTCTAGTAGCAATCTCAAACCAATTAAGTCACAATATAAAAACATTCACCTGGACCAGTTCATCATCCTGCGAGGCGACTTTAGGATGGTTATGCTTTGAAAAGATGCGAATGTTAGCTCTCGTGACTCTCCTCATATCATCGATAATAGAACCACCTTTACCAATCAGACAGCCAATGCAGGAGGTTGGAACTAGCAGCCGAGTCATGTAAGAATATTCCCCATTTTCTCTCTTTGTTCTCTCACTACATCTAGACTGCAAACGAATTGCAGCATCTATTGTAGGGGAGATGGGATCTTCAAAAAACTGAAAATAGAAATACTTCAGCCCCAAGGATCCACTGTAGCACAATACATCAAGCAGCACACAAAAGTTAGATGATCACCTCTATTGCTGAAATGGAAATGATGCGTTCATCTTCTTCCATCGATGGAGTAACGACTTTAATGATTGCTCCAGCCTCTTGCCGAATTTGTTTGATTATACCACCACCTTTGCCAGTCACGCCTCCAATGCTACTAAAATGACTACTAGAATTACACACCAACCGTAGAGAAAACTCCTTCGGTGATGTCTCCTTCCTCCGAGGATAATACAAAGAAGAGGGCCACTCAACCCCAGGATCACCTTTGTATCCACCATATGGACCCAGAAGTGGAGTCATACCCACAATAGGAATGCCTGCATTAGGACCAGTAAAGGCTCCTCCAGACTGATGGGTTTTAGAGGTAGAGGGGTGCTGCAACCGAGAAGGGCTGCCATGAAGGCGAAAAGCAACTTGATGGAGAACTTTTTTCACTACCGAAGACTTGCCAGTTATCTATTTCCATATAGAAATCTTAGTAGCTTCAAAAAACATTAAAGTCATACAGCTGCCAACATCATCCACATATAATCAAATTATTGTTGTGATCGTAAAATATCTCAATCTGCCCTAAAACTTCATTAATGTTCATCAAGATTGCAACAAATTCAAAAAAATACAAGACCAGTGTAACTTACTTTCAATCACTACCCAGATCACTTATTATTTATTGTGGCATTAAACAAATGAACATTCAAACACACCCATTTCTATTCAATGAGAAAAGCACATTAATAAGTTTAAGCAATTTCAAATTCAAAAAAATCATCGGTCACCAATGAGCGTAATATTTAGATCATCACAACATTATATAACATAAAACCAGAGGATTTTCAGACACCAGCGCTGACGACAAGTAAAGTAAACATTGCAGCTGTAGAGACCGGAGGTACCTGGAGAACATAATCATTGCTCATAGCACACAGAAGAAAGTGATCATTCTGCAAAATCCGAATAATAGCCGCAGTTTCTTTGCGCATCTCTTCGATAATCTGACCTCCCTTGCCAATAATACATCCAATTTGATCGCTTGGCACAAGGAGGCGGACGGTAACTGGACTCCAGCCGCCTTCGGCATCATTACCCAGTAAGCCAATATCGGCAACCAGCTTTTCATGAACCTTGAAAAGAGCATCCAGTGCAGGGCAGACACGGTTGTTGTCAAAGCCTTCCAAAGTGTTAGTTTCTTTGCTAGAGCTAAAAATAGTGACAACCCGCTCCTCACACCCAGGAACTGTATCACTAATCATGATTTTCGATTGGCTTTCTTGCCTCAGCTGCTTCACAATATCACCACTCTTGCCAATAATGCAACCAATTTTCCTGCCCGGGAACAAGTAGTGGTAGACAGTATAATCAGGCCCAGAAGCAGAATGATCCCTGCCATCACCTGAATATCTCCTTTTGTTACTTCCATTATCCAAGTAGTCATCCATTTGGAAACGAGACCGCTTTCCGCCATAACTATTTCTGGGGCAGGCCATGGCTACGTCCCTGAGCACCAAATATGCAAGAATACAACGAGTAAACTTTATGATCGACTAGTATTCAACAATTTGGGCAAAGACTTGTTATCTTCTACAATTCTAGCTAGTAAATCGACTACTATATTCAACATTTTGTGGAAAGATTCGTATATCTTCTACAATGCTAGCTATTATATTTAACAACAAGATCGACTAGCTACTATATCCACAAAAGTTAATTTCAAGATCGACTACTAATCAACATGGTGAAAGATAGTAATCCCCTACAATACTATTATATCCACCCAAGTTCCATTAAGAAATAAGGAACAAAATCCCACTACTATTCAAAACTCAAGTCGGCCATTATTAATTGAAAATGCATGAAGATAAGCGTAGAAACAACTTGAATGAATCTGTCTGCAATAAGACGAACAAGAGAGAAGGTAAGAGAATGTGCCCAGCATTTCAGAGCAAGAAAGCGCAAATGACCAAGAAACCCAAGACAAGAGAGATTGCACCTCGACCCGGAACCCCGCGCTAGTACGGCGGTAAATAACATTTATTGTAATTATTTATTTATTTTAAAATTTTCTCCTAAAATTAATAAAATGCATGTGATTAATTTTTTAACGCTCTACTGTCAACTGGGGTTAAAATATACTTAAAGTTCCTCCAAATATTAATTTTATATAATTGAGAATTATTTATTTATTTATTTTATTAATTAATTTTGACTGCCCATGTCTGAAACAATATTAAAACCCTAACATTAATGACTAATTCCACATTAATATATTTGAATGCTAAATTATATCATTAACACAATTTATAAATAAGATCAATTATATATCAAGTCATCCCCTTACATGAAAAGGTTGGTTGTTTATGGGTCTCCAGCATTTCGACGCTACTCACATTGTGGTTGATTCCACCTCTATAAATGATAATAATTTTGTAGGCCCATTAATATTTTCTTAATTTAAGATTATTATTATTATTATCATTATTACTATTTAATAATAAAAAAATTCAAAGTATAATGCTGCCTAAACTGGTAAATTCAACTTCCACATTTATAACCATATTGTAACTTAAATCAAAATTTGTTACCTAATGATACATGCTTACTCAAAGATTTCTACATTTTTTTAATTTCAGATTTTCACACAATTTGAAATTTTTATTTATTTAATTAATTGTTTATTTATTGTTAGAAAATTTTTAAAGTATCATTTGATTAAGACCAAAAAAATTTAAATGATACTAAATTTTCCTCAAATTAAATCTTTTATTTATTAATACCTACTTATATATAATTATTGTGAAGTAAAATAGATATCCACTCTTTTGATTTAAAAACTAATTAGTTATAAAGAAAGTAAGTTTGTATATTATTAATATATATTCTTGATAAATTTTAAATATACCCCATGCAATAGACAAGAATTATTGGCTAGTTCAATTAAATTTTACATTTAAATTATTCTTCATCTCTATTTTTTATCAAGTTTGGATCGTGAACTCAATCAAATTTATAAAAAATTATGCGAACCTGTTCTGACGCATCCTAAAAGATCACCGATAAATAGCACACCAAGTCAAAGAAGAGGAAGGAGTTTTTTTTTCCCAAGCAAGAAGGTGTTGGGCTAGGGAAGAAGAGGAAGGTGTTGGGCTAGGGATGAAGAGGAAGGTGTTGGACAAGGGAGGCTGAGAAGACAAGGGGATGAAGAAAGTGATTCAAAGAAATAAACAAGGGAAGAGGATACATAATTCCTCCTGAATTTCCTCTTTATATAGCTATAACCTTCTACTTAAGTCAATGCACCCCTTCATCAAAGCTTGTTTTTATTAATATAATACACCCATTCACTCTTATACCTTGTCCAACTCCTTTAAAACATGCATCTCTTTACCACTCCTATGTTAACTACCTAGAGCCTACCCCACAAGATTTATTTCATAAAAATAAATAGAATTATATTAAAAAATATTGTGGGATAAAAAATTCTATTTATGACAATAATATTTTTTCAAACAAATTGTGTGAGTTTACATAGGACTTGGCATTGCACATATGTCAAGCAAGCCTCTACTGTGTTCGCCAAAAATTAGATTATATACATATATATATATATATGGGTGAAGTGTTAGTGAGCCCGTGGCTCATAACATATTTTGCCTCGAGCTTTAATCTGGGCCATCCGATTACAAGACGGCCCAGATCTATTGTTTAAAAAAACAAGGTGGAGTGGCCGTGCTGGCCACGGACGACCAATCGCAGCCAAATCTGGTCGCAGTGGACCACATCCAGCCGCGGGCAGCCTTGTCTAGCCTTCCACCATCTAAAGATCCTGTTATAGTCGCGACCGATCCCACCCTCCCCCGTCACGGACGCCGCCGCCCTGCTGCAGACGCCCCCGCTTTCCCGCCATGGCCGCCACACCTCCCCGCTCCACCTTGACCCCACCCCACCTCTACCATGCTGCTCCCCTCCCCTACCACGGACGCCCTTCCTACCCGCTCCCCCTCGACCCCACCATCCCACCACGGCCGCCGCAGGATCTTTAGCCAGTGGGCAGCCAGACAAGGCCGCCCATGATTGGATGTGGTTGGCGGCGGACAGATCTAGCAGCGGCTAGCATGACTGCTCTGCCATTCTTTTTTTAAACCTTAGATCTAGGTCATCCTTGTAATTGGATGACCTATATCAAAGTTTAATTATTTTTTAAAAAATAATAGATCTGAGCCGTCCTTGTGATCGGACAGCCTAGATTAAAGCTCGGTGCAGAAAATTTTATCTGCCCCAAGCTCACTAACACTTTACCCTTAATAATTACTAGGCTTGTACTGCCTATGCTCACTAAGTGGCAACTACATTTAATATAACATAAGTCTTGGTTTAAATAAATTTTAGTACTCTAAGAGAATTACTTTACGACTTATCACGCAAAGGTGGACCAAGCTGTGATCTAGACAAAAAGAAGCCAATGATGACTCTTCATTTCCTGTCAGCATTGGCGACCACCTCATCATCTTCGGCACACACTCTGTATCCATCTCGAGTCATCATTTTATACCTCCCGCAACCTCATTGCCAACAGTCGCTTGTCAACTCCCACCGCTCTCCTCTTTCTCACTGTCATTCATGGAGACAAATTCGATGCCGTTAGTACGGCCGCCTGTCTGGCACCAACATTAGATTAATGATGATGACTAATCAGGTGGTTGTAGAGTAGTTGACGACATTTCATGGTTACAGCGACGGTGAGTGGTAGGGGACAATGTGAGCCGATTTTTATGCATGGATATTATTTGTTTCCCCTTGTAATTTATTTTATTTTATTGATCTTTGCTAGATTAGGTGATTGATTTTACTTAGTCTAAATTAGGGCTTCTAATTGACCGATCCAGTACGTGAGCATTTGGAGCTCGGCTCGACCAGACTCAAATAAAAGCTTGACATTTAAATATCCGATCGTAAATTCCACTCAAACTCGAATTTCACAAGTCAAGTTCGTAAAGATTCATAGCGGCTCATCTCGATTGTAACTTGAACTCAATTTGAACTTGACTCATAACTTGGATTAAACTTGACTCAATGATATAATATACAATATCAAATTTAATACAACAATATTTAATATCAGATTTAATATATTAATTTTGGTATCAATTGTGATAAATTTTTTATTTTATTTCCATGATCGTAATAAATACTATTTGAACCATGATTATATCATAAAAGGTCTAATAATTGGATGGTTGTTGTGATTTATAGCATTAAAAAAGGAGGTTATGACTTCAAATCTCCCTTAGGTATATGATATTTTTCTTCTTCTCTATCTCACCATGGATAGTCTCGCATCGTTGGTAAATCACCTTTCACTCTTTCCTACCTTATTATATAGATGATTCTCTTCCAAATATAATGACCCAATTTAAGAGTTGGTTTAATGCCCACTTTTGAGCTTGAATTGAGCTGATATCGAGCCCAATTTATAAATTGGTTTCAAGCCCAAGTTGAACCGGTTTCGAGTTCCTAAAGATTTGGTAGCTCAAGTGTATTCAAGCTTGAGTCGAGTTTGAACAGTATTGGGCTTGTTTGAGTCAATTTCAAACATCTATGATCAAAACTCACTCGATTTTGAGTCAAGTTCAAGAGATCGTTGATTTTTCGAGTCAAGCTTGAGCACACGCTAAGGTAGATTTGCTTGCTCATTAAGCACCCTTAGTCAAAATGATTAATTTAACTTAAATATAAAAGAACCAATCTATCTTTGTTTTGTAAAACCCATGACTCGAGTCAGGGTTTTATAATCTGAATCGATCGGTTTGATTATTAATTTCAGTCGCATCAATTTCAGAACACGCATACCATCCAAGACCGGTCTTGTATTATGAACCATGAGAGTCATGTGTGCCAAAGTATAATATGATAACGTCAGTAAGACAGTAGTAGAATGAGTTATCAGAGTATATGAGAGTACGCCAGATTTACTTTATTTATTTTAATTAGATCGTAGAATTATTTTTAGGCCGAATAACACATTAGGGCGTGTTACAGGTAGTTTGGGTGGATTATTAGTTATAGAGGATGTCATTGTAATGTTGTAATGTGTATTATGTTTTATTGGAATTTTCCCTATTTTTTGGATTTTTTTATAATTATTACGAGTTAGTAATATTTTTCTCAAGTTGGAGTCGAGTCAAATTTTAATTACGAGACAACCACTCATTTTCTTCCCCTGACGCTTTACGAGATGACTCCTGACCTTCTCCCTGACCATTGGGTGGGCAGTTTGACCGTTATTTTTAATCTAGTTAAGTTTTAATTACGAGATGACCATTCATTTTTCTCACTGACCATTGGTTTTTCTCAACTGAATATTCGTTTTTTCTCACCCTTATATCTATTTATTCCACACTTCTGACACTGTCACCATCCTTCTCACCCAACTTTCTTCTTCTTTTTCTTCCTTCTCTGTTTCCCCACAATCCTCACTTGAGCCAGCCACAACCTTGTGGCCGTTGTCACATGACTGACAATTAGGTACAGAGTTGGAACTCATCACCTTAGCACGAAGATATGCCTGGAGATTCTACCAGGTCAGTTAGGATTCATTTTTGTTTTACGCTCTACTCTACTATGTATTGTTTTATTACTTGCAAGATGAGATAAATGGCATTTTATTGGATCTCACTTAGCTCAGTTCATTTAGTCAGTAGAAGCCAGGGATACCTACAACCATGCTATGTGAGCAGGCATGTGCCAGTAGAAGCCAAAAATACTGACAACCATGTTATGCAAGGGCATGTGCCAATCGAAGCCGGGAATACTGACAACCATGTTATGCAAGTAGGCATGTGCCAGTTGAAGCCGAAAATACCAACAACCGTGCTATGTGAGTGGGTATGGAGGTAAGGAAAGGGCTTAGCATATAATAGTAGTCCCAAGGGACCTAAAAGTGAAAAGAGAAATGCCAAGAGAGGTTAGATATTCAATTTAGGGGTGATCAGTTCAGTTAGAAATGTTTTTAGTTTAGTAGATGCTCTTCATAGAGTTCAAAAATGTTCTTTCATATGAGAGTTTGCTCTCATAGCTAGTTTGATATTAGTTATGTTTTGAACCAGTAACACTCATTACTGACGTGTTTTTTTATAATATATGTAGGTGATGATCATGAGTAGGATTAATCAGCTTAGAAGGAGGAGCAGTGAGTCTCTTGCATACACACTTGTCAGTCGATAAAATGTTATTGTTTTGTTTATATTGTCATTATATTGAAAATAATGTAATGCAAGGTATCATAATTTGATACTGATATTATGATTTGAAAATAGAAATTAATATGCAAATCGAATGATAAAAGTGATATGTGAATAGAATGAACTGGTGAGTCGAGACCCAAAACATAGAATATTTTGAGGTGGCAGAATTAAAATATGATGCATGAATGTATATTAATTTATGAAATTATACATGTTATTTTGATAGGGTGGTCCTTAATTGCATATTTAGGGAAAACTCTAGTCGTCTTATTTAACGAATTTTTATTGATTTTCATCGAAATTGTTTTGCTATGCAAATTGGTTGTCATGTCATCCATGAAGTAGTATGTTAAGGATCCATGTATTCATCCATGCATAGCAATTGACATCTTCCATCTTGAGACGCCGAGAGTATATCCACAAGGTTGGGTTCAAGTTAGCAGACCTAACTGGGACCAATGACATTTTGGTTCGGTTCTGAGCATAAATCGGATTTGGGGTGTCACAGTAGGTATGGAGTAGGAGCTCATTGCCTCGGCGTGTGGACAAAATTGGAGCTTCTACCAGGTTTGTTTAGGACTCATTTCCTATTTTACGCTCTATTCTATTGTGTATTGTTTTATTACTTACAGGATGAGTTAAGTGGTGTTTTATCGAATCCTACTTAACCCAAGTCATTTAATTGATTGATCTTCCAGATTAATAACCCTCAAGGATGAGATCCCTTGGGTATGTTTTCAAAAACAAGAACCACCACAAGTTGCCTTCAGGCCTATTATATAAATCCCTTCTCAAACATATCTATATAGTTTTATCGAGTTTTCAGTGAGACGAGAGATAGGAAAACCGACTTGCACATACCATGAGCGGGTGCACGTGTCAATCAAAGTGGACTCTGGATTTGTGAGCGGGCTATTCCGATCCCGAGGGATCCTGACAACTCTACGTTTGAGTTCCTCACACCAGGAAAACATAAAGGTTTATGGGTACTGTTAGTACAGCTCATGTCCGGACTTGTGGTTCAAAGGGTACTAAAGGCTACTGCCTAAGAGTACTTGGTCTTTGTGCTAAATGCCAGGAGAATTGTGGAGGTAAGGAGCGGGCTTAGGATATACTAGTAGTCTTGAGGGTCCAAAAAATAAAATGAGAAAATGCGGAGATAAGCATCAGCAGTAGCAAAGCAGTCAGTTTAGGATGGTACCGGGTCTGCAGCCCAGTGGCTCTTTCGTAGGTGTCTTTTAAAGAGTTCATGAGAAGTATATGAATGTTTTCTTTTATACGAAAGTTTGCTCTCATAGCCAGTTTTATATTAGTTATATTTTTGGACCAGTAACACTTGTTTCTGACTTGTTTTTATAATATATGTAGGTGATGATCATGAGTATGATGAGCTAGCCTAGACGGAGGAGCAGTGACTTCTCTTGCACACACACATGTTAGATGATAACATGTTTAATATTTTGAGGATGATGTGATGAAATGTAATATATAATGATGTGGTGTGATGTGACTTCTCCTGCAATAGAAAGAATGCTAACGTTGACATGCTAATAAATATGTTTAGACATTGAATAAGTACAACAAGTAAGTCAAGACATAGAATTGATGAGAAATGTAAATAGAATGCACAGGTGCGTCGAGACCCAAGCTTAAAAATGATTATACAGTAGATTAGAAAGTTGTGTGAATGAAAATGTATGATTTATATATATATATATATATATAATATATATATATATAATTGCTATGGTGCACTGCCATCTTTTGGCAGCGCACCATGCGCTGCAAATCTGGGCCATTGGATCGAGATCCAACGGCCCAGATCACTTTACCAAAAAACACCCCCCACCCTCCGCCGCCCGCCCCTGCCGTCCGGCCGAGCCCCGCCGCGGCCGATGCGGCCGACTGCCGCTGTAGCCCCCCGCCGGCATCCCCGGCCCCCCTCGGCGGCGGCCCCCTCCTCGGCCCTCCGCCGCGTCAATCCACCCCCCTCCTGCCCCTACAACCGGCCCGCCGCCCCCGCCACCGCCCCAGCACCCCGCCACCGCCATCGGCCACCACCCCCCGCTACCGCCATCCGCCACCACCCCCGCCCCCACCACCGCCATCCACCACCACCCCCGCCATCCTCCATCATTTCTTATGCCTTTTCTATTTTCAAAAGGTTAGAGATTCGGGACATTGCTCCTACCAACATCACACACTAGTTGGTTGACCGGTCATTGGTATATCCTTAAGGAGTCATTGAAGATGTTTTAATAAAGGTTCATAAGTTAATCCTTCCTGTAGATTTTGTGGTGCTTGAAATGGAAGGAAGGAATGACAATATACCACTCATCATTGGGAGAGGTTTCTTGGCAACTAAGAACAATGATCGACGTAGCCACTGGTAAACTTACACTTACGGTAAACAACGATTATATCACATAAAACATCTTTAAATCCATGAATTGCCCGGATGCAATATATGATTGTTCCAGAATTGAACTATTTGATAAAATAATGTACAAAGGGGATCACTTGAGTGATTCATTATATAAGGCCATAAATTCTCTTTGTGAAGAAGATACCGATGTGGAAGAGATGGTTAAAGTATTAAATTCAAAACCAATCTTACCTATGAGATTAAGAGTAGTGGAAACCTTAGATCTACCATTCCACAAATTACTCCCATTAGTTGAAGTACCACATATTTTGGAGTAAAACCAACTTCCAAAACATCTCAAGTATACTTTCTTAGGGCCTAATGACACTCTTTTGTTATTATTTCTTTAGAGCTAACTATATTGCAGGAAGAGAAGTTGATTAGAATACTAAAAGATCATAAGTTAGCTATTGCTTGGACTATAGCAGACATAAAAGGCATCCATCTATCCTTTTATATGCAGAGGATCAACTTAGCGGATGGATGTAGTCCCATTGTTGAGCACCAACGACGACTCAACCCCAACATGAAAGAAATGATCAAGAAGGAAATTATTAAGTGGTTGGATGCCGGAGTGTTATATCTCATTGCTGATAGTACTTGGGTAAGTCCAGTACAATGTGTCACAAAGAAAGGAGGTTAATTTGGTAAAGGATGAGTGAGATAAATTGATTTCTACAAGAACCATTACAGGGTAGCGTGTGTGCATGGACTATAGGAAGCTCAACAAGGCTACAAAAAATCACTTTCCTCTTCCTTTTATTGATTAAATACTTGATAAATTAGCTAGGAATGCTTACTTTTGTTTTCTTGAAGGATATTCAGGTTACAATCATAGTACCATTGCACCCAAGGATCAAGAGAAGACGACGTTCACTTGTCCTTATGACACTTTTGCTTTTCAGCGAATGCCCTTTGGCTTGTGTAACACTCCTGCTATATTCCAGAGATGCATGATGGCCATCTCTACTGATATAATTGAACATGGCCTAGACGTATTTATAGATGACTTTACTATTTTTGGAGAGATTTTTTATGACTGTTTATCTGTTTTATCTTATGTTCTTAAACGTTGTGAAGACACTAATCTTGTTCTTAATTGGGAAAAATGTCATTTTATGGTACAGGAAGGAATAGTTTTGGGATATAAAGTTTTATGGCAAGGACTTGAAGTAGACAAGGCAAAAATTGTAGGTACAGAAGAGCTCCCACCTCATACATTGGTGAAAGAAGTTAGAAGTTTCTAGGATATGCGGGACTATACAAATGGTTTATAAAGGATTTTTCTAATATCTCAAAACCTTTATGTGTTTTACTAGAAAAGATTCAATTTTTTATTTTTATGATGCATGTTTTAAAGAAGGAAAAAAATTGCTAGGACAAACCTAAAGCAACTAGAGCCGTCATGCAAATTCTTATGATTAAAGGATTTTTCTTATTGCAAAACATTAATTGAAATCATCTAAACCAAAGGATTGTGAATATAATATAAGGTAGAGACAGTAAAGTCTAATTCTTTACTCAATTCATTTATTCAGTTCATCCCTCATATCAATTATTCAAGTTTTCCCAAGAAAGGTAAGACTAATTCACATGTATCTATCATTGAACCAAGAGACTAATATATTGTTGTATAATAAAATTTTTATACTAAACTACACTATACACACACACACACACACACCTATCTTGAGTCGAGCACGAACAATATGCACAAAATGAAGGCATCCCCCACACTTAAACTAAACATTGTCCTCAATGTTGTAAAAATAAAAATAAAGAGAAAGAAGTGAAAGAGAACTCCTTCAATCAATTAGTCGATGAATGATTATCATGAATAACTGAATTTGCACTTGACCCAATCTTAGGTTGCCTCCCAAGAAGCGTTTGGTTTAACGTCTAAAACTAGACATCTGTTCCTCATTCTTTATTTAATGTGATGGAGGACTTCCAAAGTTGCTCCCCTTTGTAGTAGTGTTTTAGTCTAAATCCATTGATTTTAAATGATCGATCCCTTGTTCAGTCTTAATTTCAATTGCACCGTGTGAGAAAAATTGTTTGCATAATGTAATCACCGGACTATCTTGATTTCCAATTTTCCTTTGAAAATTTTCAACCTTAAGTTATATAACAATACCTTTTGTCCAGGAGAAAATGGTTTAAAAGCAATTCTTTAATCATGCCATGCTTTGGATTTTTCCTTATAGATCTTAGCATTTTCATAAGAAGCTCTCTAATTTTTTCTAATTTAATAAGTTGTTGTAGTCTCATTTTTCCACATGCTTCCAAGTCAAAATTCAATTCTTTAATGGCCTAAAAAGCTTTATGCTCTAATTTTAGGGGAAGATGACAAGTCTTTCAAACACTAATCAATAAGGGGACTTGGCAATTGGTGTCTTGAAAGTTGTTCTATAAGCCCATAGAGCATCATCTAACTGAATAGACCAATCCTTTCTATTACCTTTTACTACATTCTCTAGAATTTTAAAATCTCTCGATTGGATACTTCAACCTAGCCATTAGTTTGGGGATGGTAAGCTGTGGCAACCTTATATTTCACTCCATACTTAGCCAATAAAGCTTCAAATTACCTATTTCAAAAGTGAGAACCTCCATCACTAATGATTGCCCGAGGAGTACCAAATCTGGTAAAGATATTTCTTTTCAAAAACTAAACCACCACCTTCGCATCATTCGAAGGTAAAGTTAGTACTTCAACCCATTTAGAAACATAATCGACAGATAAAAGAATATAAGTGTTAGAGTTTGATGGCAGAAAAGGACCCATAAAATCTATACCCCATACATCAAATAATTCAATTTCAAGAATAGAGTTGAGAGGCATTTCGTTTTTCCTTGATAGATTTCCAGCCTTTTGACATCGATCACATCTCCCAATAAAATGTCTTACATCTTTAAATAGTATAGGCCAAAATAATCCCGCTTGAAGAACTTTCATCGCTGTCCTAGTACTTCGAAAGTGCTCGACTTAATTTGTTAAGTGACAATGATGAAGTATGGATTCAATTTCATCTTTTTGGTACACATTTTCGTTATCATCCCATTAGCACATTGCCTGAAGAGAAGAGGGTCATCCCAAAAATATGACTTATCCTCATGAAGAAATCATTTCTTTTGTTGAAAGTTGAAATTCAGTGGCATCTTCCCACTCACCAAATAATTCGCTAAATCAGCAAACTATGGGACAACACCACTTGCAATGGCCAATATATTTTCATCAAGGAAAATCTCATTCACGAGTGGATCATCCTTAACGTTGTGTGCTTTCCTCAACCGAGAAAGGTGATCCACTACAACATTCTCACCTCCTTTCCTATCCTTAATCTCAACATCAAATTCCTACAATAAAAGAACCCAACTGATTAGCGTAGGTTTGGAATCCTTCTTAAACAAAAGGTATTTTAGAGTAGCATGATCAACATCGATTAGTGTGCTCACCCTTGTTTAACTAAGCAAATATGAGCTAAACTTATCAATAGCATGCACTACTGCTAACAATTCTTTTTCAATTGTAGTATAATTGTGTTATGTATCATTCAATGTCTTACTAATGTAGTAGAAAACCTAAAAAAATGTGCCCCTCCTTTGGCCTAATACAACATCAATTGCATGGTCACTGGCATCACACATTAATTTAAAAAGTCGTGACCAATCCGGTGCAATCACAATGTGAGCTGAAATCGATTGTTGTTTCAAAGTCTCAAAAGCTTTTAAACATGCATCATCAAAATTAAAAATTGCATCTTTTTCTAATAAAACACATAAAGGTTTTGAGATCCAATAAAAATCTTTTATAAACCATCTATAGAATCCCACATGTCCTAGAAAACTTATAATTTCTTTAAACAATGTAGGAGGTGGAGCTTCTCTATACCTACAATTTTTACCTTGTCTACTTCAAGTCCTTGGCATGAAACTTTATATCCCAAAACTATTCCTTCCTGTACCATAAAATGACATTTTTTCCAATTACGAACAAGATTAGTGCCTTCACAACGTTTAAAAACACAAGATAAAATTTCCTTCTTGACTAACCACTTAAGAATTTCCTTCTTGACCACTTCTTTCATATAGGGGTTGAGTCGCCATTGGTGCTCAATAGTGGGACTGCATCCATCCACGAAGTTGATCATATGCATACAAAAGGATGGATCGATGCTTTTTTATGTTTGCTATAATCCAAGCAATAGTTGACTTGTGATCCTTTAGTATTCTAATCAGCTTCTCTTCATGTAACATAGTTAGCTCCGAAGAAATAATATGAAGATTGTCATTAGGCCCTACGAAAGTATACTTGAGATGTTTTGAAAGTTGCTTTAACTCCAAAATAGGTGGTACTTCAACTGATAGGAGTAATCTATGGAATGATAGATCTAAGGTTTCCGCAACTCTTAATCTCCTAGGCATCAACATCTCTTACACATCAATATCTTCTTCACAAAGAGAATTTATGGCCTTATGTAATGAATTACTCAACTAATCCCCTTTGTACATTATTTTATTAAATAGTTCAATTCTAGAATAATCATATGTTACATCCAGGCAATTCATGGATTTAAAGATGTTATATGTGACATAATCGTTGTTTACCCTAAATATAAGTTTTCTAGCGGCTACGTCGATTAGTGTTCTCCTAGTTGCCAAGAAACCTCTCCTGTCAATGAGTGGTATATTGTCATTCCTTCCTTCCATTTTGAGCACCACCAAATCTGCAGGAAAGATAAACTTGTTAACCTTTATTAAAACATCTTCAATGACTCCTTCAAGATATACCAATGACCGGTCAGCCAAGTGGAGTGTGATGTTGGTAGGAGCAATATCCTAGATCCCTAAATTTTTGAAAATAGAAAAAGGCATAAGATTAATGTCAAAACCTAAGTCACAAAAAGCATTACAATGAACATTTCCACTAATTGAACATGGAATCACAAATTTGTTAGGGTCTTTCATCTTAGGAGGTAGTTTCTTTGAAGGACAACACTACATTCCTCTATCATAGCCACAACTTCATTGTCATCTACTCTCCTTTTCTTTGCTAGAATATCCTTCAACTATTTTAGATAACTAGGCATCAGTTCAAGTGCTTCAGCAAAAGGTATGTTAATTTGTAATTTCTTAAATATATCAAAAAATTTTCTGAAGTATTTTTCATCACTTTGTTTCGTCAGTCTAGAAGGAATTTGTACTTTTTTCTAACCTCTTCTTTATGTACCTCATTTTTTTCTTTCCCTTTGCTTCCAAGTAAGCTAACCAATGTCATCGGTTCATGTTCGTTGTTTGGCTTTTTATCTTTTTCCTTAACTTCATTGGGCTGAATTGGTTCTTGTAAAGTAATACCACTCTGGGTTATTACGGCTTTGCAATACTTTTGACCATCTTTCCCTAGTTGTTCTGGTTGGCTGGGAAGTATAAATAGTTTCATTTACCAGTTTGATATTTCATTATTTTTGGACTAGTGATAACTGTTGTTAACGATTTTTTATTATTTATGTAGGTGAGGAACAAGAATGTGGTAAGTTGGCCTCGACGGAAGAGCAGTGACTGTATAGTGCACACACACCAACCTAGCACGAAATGTTTGACATGTTCTTTGATTTTTGGTTATGATGTATCATAATGCGACATATTATTGTATATTAAAATGACTTAAAATGTTGAAAATGATATAACAGATGTGTCTGATGTGACTAGCAGAATGGTCGAGACCCAACTTTATGATTATGATTTCGATGATATAACAAATGTGACTAATATGATGAACAAATGTGACCGATATGATGAACAAATGGGTCATGACCTAGAATATGATTATGATTGTGATGATATAACTATGGTGTGTCATGAAATCTAAATGTTATATTGTGTTATGATATATATATATATATATATATATATATATATATATATATTGTAGTTTGACAGGGTGGTTTTTATTGTACTTTTAGGGGAATTTTTGTCCGTTTTATTTTAAAATTTCAAAAAAATTATTGTTATTTTATATGATTTATAAATAGAATTATTTGTCATGACATTCACGTAGTATTTTGTTAGGGGTTGCATTTCATGCATGCATTGACTGCTAATTTTAGGGGTTTCTCTTCCATCTTTCGAGGTCGTGAAGATCTAGGTTCATTTTTCCTAGGTTTGGGTTGATCAAATTAATTTAGAATAAGAGATGGCTATGTCTACAGCAACATCCCAGTCGGTTTGAGAGTGAAATATATTTGAGGTGTGACAGAATCAACCAAGGTTTTAGGTAACATGCTAAAGTAGCAAACATTTCTACCTAACGGGGGTATAAATAGTTAAAAGTGATAAGGTTTATAAAGTTGAAGTTTCCTTCGTAGGACTCGCACAATACAGAAGCAGTTATTTTGGTCATATTAGTAGATATGGTATAAATCATATGCTATGGTATAAAATTTATATATAGGGTGTATATCTATTTTTATGTAAACCACTGTGTAGATTATAGTTCAATTATTATGGCGCAAACAACTAGCTTGAGATACATTGCACATGAGCAACGAAGCCTATCCATGCAACAATACTCATTCATGCGTTATCTCAATCTAGACTTATCGAGTAAGGAAACATGATGCCTTCAATCATTTATTAAAAAACAATCTCATCTTAACTCTTAGCAAGGTGACAATTTATAGTCATCACTTAAAACTATTAATAATATTTGTCTCTCCACCTTATACAAACGTAAGAGACAAATATTCATGTGAGTGAGTTATTCTCCCATTAACATACTTTACATCTTAGTATGAATCATATTTTCACAAAATATTCAATAAATTTAACAAAAATTTTTATTGAACTTGTATGTACATGGTCAAGTCAAAACAATATATTTACATCAGATGTAATCACATTGTAATAATTAGTGATTTACACACATCTTGGCCTATTGGTTTTATATTAAGTGGGTCGCATTTTGACGTATATTAATACATTGCAAAATGACCTCATCTCATGATACAACATCTCTTACAAAATTGCACTTGATATCTATGGGTTTGTTTTACCGTGATATTTGGTATCTTTTGTATTACCAATTGTGGCCTGATTGTTACAATTAATTGTCATGGAGTCATTTGTACTTGTGATAATTCCCAAATGATACAAAAATCTTCTTAACCAAACAACTTCTTGGACTATACTTGCAAACACAACAAATTCTGCTTCCATAGTGGATAGTGCAACACATGTCTACTTCTTACAAGCCCGTGTAATGACTCCTCAATTTAGCAGAATATATATCCTAATGTTGACTTTCTTCTATCAAGGTCACCAGTCCAATCAACATCTATATAGTTGATTAGTTTTAAATCATTACTATAACACCCCAATTTCAGTTCACCTAGGAACTAAATCAAAAATATTACGATCAAGTCGAGTCATATCTAAAGTTGTTGGTCGGTGAGACTCGATCGATAAAATAGATCAAAGCAACCCGTTTGGTGTCATGAGAATAGAAGACATTATTAAATATGCATCAAAATACATCAAATATAAATAAAAGTAAGAAAGAAAATAATTGCGTTGAACTCAAATGTATGTAGCATTTATTTGTTCTCCCACCAAAGTCAACTCAGGTTGCAAGACCTACATATATAATCTAAGAAATGTCACTAATGAGTGTTACTAATCTTAAAAATAACTAATACAAACTGATAAATGGGTATTCCATTACCCACGAAAACTTAAGATACTTCAAAATTGCCTCACACTGGGTGGTAAACAAACATACTTAAACAAGTGTCGGCATGCATGCACGACTAATATTCATATTTATACATACAACACTTACGCCCTCACATCCTCCATTTTACACTTGCCATGGTACGCGAGTGGCAAAAAGAATGGTTAAATTGGTGCCACAAATTCCAAAAATATGTTGTGTTACGCAATACCTTCATACTCCGCACTACCTCAAGGTTTGAAGGAGTACAAGTGCAGTCCATACATCCCTTGCCATTCTTAATCGTAAAAGCCGTAGACCCTCATATTTTAAAATATAGGCTTGGGAGAGGATTTAATACTTAGTTTCTAGATCTTATCTTTCGAAAACCATCAAGGGATCTCAACCTTGAACTTTTATTAAACGTGTGTAGAAAACACAGCTATATAGCCCGACATCGGAGAGATCTAATAAAATGTTACTGAAGTCATCTTATGTCTAAAACACGATTAAACTCGACACGCAAAGAGTCAAGCAAAGGGAGAATCCTGCAAACTTGTGGTCCTGGGTGTGCCCGGACATCTACAGCGAGCTCAGATTCCAAAACCTACATGGATTCCACTGTTAAGTAAAATATTAATTAACATCTCTATATGATGCATGCCCATAGTATGTGTAAAAAACCCACGATTCGAGTTAGGGTTTTATATTCAGAACCGGTCGGGTCGACCGTTATTTTTTTCGAGTTGAGTCAGTTTCAGGACACGTGTACCGAGCCGATGCCAGTCGCGTGTATGAGCTATGAGGGTCATGCGTACCCAAGTATATGATGATAACGTCATGAACACAGCAGAACAGAATGAGTTATCAGATATATGAGA